>BMAO01010717.1:0-19460 GCA_019973975.1 Trichonephila clavata
AAAATAACCCAATTTTTTCCGGCAATTTTCTTGCGCAATCATCCCAGTATTGTATAAGTACTGGTTACAATGCAAGTAGCTACATGACTGAAGACAGCTACCAGCAGTTCACACTGGTGCTCGTAAATCTTTTTCACGAAATTTCTTTATGAATTCTAATATTTTGATAATTGAGAACGGTAAATGTGTTTTACGGGAAATTTTACATGCATTGTGAAACAGCTCCAAGCATGGAAGAAAGTTTGACCCCATTTCACTGAAGTTGCAGCAATGTAATCAGACAAATGATGATGAAAGAACAGTACTTCTCACACTGTGAAGTGCGCCCCCCTAGGGAGCACGAAACTCTACGATGGAGGCGTGAGCATATTGAAAAGTCGAAAACAAAAGATTATTTTTAAAAAATTATTATTTTACTGAAAGTAAATAAGCAAAATACATTCTGACATAATAAAAAAATAAAAAATGCACATTTACATTGAGTAATACATTTAATAAATGTATCAGTACTACACAGTGTATTTTATAATTAATTTATATACGATATTTTTAATACTATTAAAAGAACAGAAATATAATTACCAAATTCCCCATGGATTTGTCATACATTAAAATTACATACAAAAATTAACACTTATATTGATAATTACACAGTTTATAAAATAATCCCTCAACTGCCCATTAAAAGTTACGTGATTCGCTCCCCAATGCCACCATTTCTACGTAGGCGCGCCTATGAGATGTATTGGGGAGGGGGAGGAATAAATAAGAAACTCTCTGAAATAAGTAAAACCTTTCATTTCATTCCAAAGCCTTCGGTATAATTTTATGGATATCAGTGCACAGAAAATTAATCGTACTTCGGAAAGACTAATATATACGCCCGATGTAATAATCAGTGCTTTGGCTGAGCGAGACGTTTATATACGCCGGTGGTACTTAAGAGGTTAATGTCGTATTGTAACTTTAACGTTGAAGCATAGTATATTTTGTATTAATATATTGATATGGCATAGAAGGGGCACGATGGAAATTATTATCGGATATTGGGTTGTGAGTATTGAAAGTTGAGAAGCACTGATGTAAATCACTCACGTTTTTGTTCCTAGTAAGATGCAATTCAGGAGTAGAAGAGTCATTCTATATAAATGTGACCTTAGGCTCGTGTATGAGATATCGGTGTAACAGTGAGAATTACGTGTTTTGGAAGCAAAATTGTTTTTGCACGATATTGTGGCCATTTTTAATTAAATTGTTGAGCTTCTGAGCAATCTTACAAATGACAGCCTTGAATATATAACATCGTACTCTCTGCTTCTTTTGATTACGCAAGTCTTTACTTTCTATCCTTGCAAAAGATTTTCAGTTAGAGAAGTTTTCTGTTGGACATAAATATCTTATTGCACTTCTTAATTCAAACACCGATCACGTTTCTATCTTTTAACTGTAACTTCAACGCGTTGCTTCATGCCTCGACATCGGCAGTGTTCGTATGTCGAGATAAGCTCAGAGTTCTAGAATTAGCGTGAGGATTTATTCATCCGTCAGAGCTCAGTATTGCCTTACTTTTTGAAAAATCTTATATTTAGAATTTTTCGGTGCGATGTATAAAATATTTGGATGATTCTTAAAATTTCTGCTACATCTTAATAATTATTTTATATTGAAATTATAAGTACTTCTTATAATTAACTATATTAGTTACATGTATTTGATATACTAGGTAGACCCCAATTGAAGGTAACAACTATAAGGGTAGATACAGGACAATGTAATAATCATTTATTGTATAGGAATGTACGGGTGCAAGTGACCTCGTGAGGCACAAACAGGGAAAATAAAAGAAAATAAAAATGAAGTTATCGGTTGGTTTCGTACCAGTAGGGGGCAGTAGATGTCTAACCATTGTTCAACATAATGCATCTCAGTAGGGAAAGCGACATTCGGGATTGTGATGACGTTTACGTTGGGAGACTTACGTGTGCCGAAAATGCAGACATGCATTACAAGTACGGTCTTGTAAATGGTAACATCAGAGCTGCACTTCAAATGTATCACGCGCTGTTTCCTGATTGACGAATGTCATCACAGAATTTTCAGCGGTCATATCGTCAATTTCGTGAACACGTTCGTTCCACGCCACCAGACATGATGCTGTTGAAGGAAAGCGTAGCATCTTAAGCGCTGTGTCTGCTAGATCAGAGTCAAGTACAAGAGCTCATCACGAAGTGTGAGTCATAGACCATTTGTAGAGTTTTTAAGCGAAAATCGCTTAAACCTCTTCCATTTTCAGCGAGTACAAGTTTAAAATCAGGCAGGCTGTCTTCTTCGACTGCTAGTGGGTAGAACAGTAATGTGAGATGTAGCTGGGCTTCGTTGTTCATGTGCTAAACAGTTATGAAGAGTTATTGTAAACATTACGCTTGTCAACGACGCTTTCTAAACACATTTTCTTTCCTTTCGTTCTTATTTTTTGTGTTTGTTCCTCACCGTGTAACTTGCTCCCATACATTTCTATACAATAAATAATTGCTACAATGTCCTGTACGTATCCTTAGAGTTGGTGCCATGAATTTGGGACTACCCTGATATGAATATATATATGAAATTTATATATATGAAAAAATCTTATATCTAAATCTTTATATATAAATCTTATATATATGAAATTTTTGCGGATGAGAGTTGGGCGTTATTTATTAATTCCACGATTAGGTCTTTTTAGAGCTGTTGAATTGATAAAACATGTTTTTGAGGACATATATTCATTTTTATTTTATATGTAGACACTTTTACGGAACATAAAGTAGAAACGCCATAGCACAACAAAGCAGCATCAGACATTGACAGTACATGTTAACAAATACAAAGTGAGTTTTCAGGTAAACCTCGGCGTTAGTAAATGTTCGTGGTTAAAATTTCTTTATGGATTACGTTAGATCGGTATTTCCAAAATTCACTTGACTTACGTGGACGGATCTTGTGATTAGTGGACAGATATCGCAACGGATGATTATGTAAGAAATCATTGATAAAATGCTGAGTTTGAAAGCGACATAATATTGCAATGTTTGTGACGCTTCTATCTGAGCTCCTTTTACTAATAGTCCTTTTAGGGAATTTCGGGTTTTTAAAAATTATTTTGCCTTACCATGCGCCTTCCAAATATGGCCAAAGTTGATCTGGTGTAGCAGAAGGTTGTGTATCTCAGGCCGGTCTTTGTGCAAGCATGAACCGCACGTTTTCGATTGGCGATAGATCTGGAGAACAAGCAGATCAAGGAAATAATCCAATCGGATGTGTAAAGAAGAACTTTTTAACACTGAGTGTCTCGTGTTGTCGTGCATTAACCTGCTGGAATTTGGCTGATGGCAAGCGCTGAATGTATGGGTGAACCACGGGCTTCAACACTTCAGAGAAGTAGCACTGGTTGTAAAGTGTACTGACAATGTGTACTAAAGGGGGTGGTAGTTATATCCAATACCACCCCAAATCATGATACAAGGTGCAGGACCAGCGGGCAATGCATGACGCAAGAGTTCATCAGCCTCTCACGAGGTGGGTGTAATCGACCACGTCAGTCCTTCGTTTCCTCCTTCATCCAGCCATGACAGAACCGCATCACAGATGCTTGGTTTCGTCCAACACGTTGAATGATTACTCTGAAGTATATTCCGCAATCCCTATAGGCTACAATTCTTCCTCGGTCGAATTCAGAAGGCCGTAATTCAAATCACCAATCTGTTCTCTTTTTTTATAGCAAATGCGGTTGGTGCTATGGTCACCCGTGATATGTGTCTGTACTATATTGCTAATGATTTTCATATTTGATCTCCGCCACGCATGATGTAAATTTCACCTGGTTTGCAAGCTTCCTTTATGGTCAGCAATATATATATGTATATATATATATATATATATATATATATACATTACACTTTTTTTGATCGAAAGGCTATGCCGAGAACAATTTTAAAATACGCTAATGTATTTGGCAGCAAATAAAATTTCTCACAAATACTGACTCACAAGTTGTTTTTTTTTTAAAAAAAGAAGTATGAGTTTATAAAAATTCAAAAAAAAAATCAAATCAGGCAGATATTTTGTATTATTCTGAGATATGTAAAAAAACGTACTTCTCCATAAAACAATAAATTATTGCTATTTTTTTGGAAATGGAAAATTCACTGTCCATTTTCCAAAAGCTCTAATATTTTCAAAAATGTATTCCTATATTAATTTTTAATTTTTTCTTTGTATGCACATTATTTTCACTTTAGCCTGAATAATTAAGGAAGAAAGTCATATTACAGTCTCGTGGTAAAATTAAATTATCTTATTCTAATGAATATCGTAATAAAATTACTTATATTAAAATATACTTCAGCTCGCTTTGAATTCTTTCGAAATTTTCTTTTTCAGATTTTATCCTTTCTTATGTATGAAATGAGAAAACTTTTTTTTGAAAAAACTATTCTTCTTGAAGAAGCTTCGTAAGTTCTTGATTATATTATACTATATTTTCATAGAAAAAAACAATATATAGAAAAATATATATAATGGAATATAATTTACAGGATTTTGAATAACTGTTATAATAAACTGATTCATTTTATCAAATTCTTCTGAAAAACTTAGAGCTCACAAGTTATAAAAATACATTAATATTTTAACAAATGGAGAATATAAAATAGTAGAGAGGGAAAAGTGCATCAACTGTAAAAAATTATTCTCAAATTAAACAAAAGCGAATGTTGTTTAATAAAATTTTAACATTCATATCTGAGTGTAATAAAGATATGCATTGAACAAATGAATGGATTTTGTAAATTAATGAGTTTCTTTACTCTTCTTACAATTTTTAAAAGATAAATTACCATTTACTTTACATACGGATTAAGATATTCGTACATGTTTGAAAATCCTATTTTTTAAGACCTTGTGCAATAATATAGAGTCAGAGATAAATTAAAATAAAATAAATGTGGTTTGGTATAGCGGAAAAAAATACTAGCTAAAATTATGCAAATCTTTATACACCATTTAATGTTGTACATGAACGAATCGCAATATTATAATATATTAGTCTTGTCCTGTGATCTCAAGAAGTGGATACTGGAGAAGAATTTAATAATTTCTTCAATTCCTAATATTTGTGTGTTCACTCTTTCCCTATCTATCTATCTATATATATATATGTATATATATATATATATATAACAGGCCTCACTCTGTACAAAATTTTACGAACGAATTCTCAATTTTTCAATTTTGATGTGTTACTTTGGTAGTTATTTTTGAAATGACTTTCAGGTTAAGACATATTTCATTCTTTTTACAAATCTTGAGCACTTTATCTTAGTTATTATATGAAACTGCTTCAAAACAGGGATTGTATTAACATAAGGGACTATAATTTGTTTAATTAATAGTGATTGATAAAACTGAAGGTTAAAACACTTCTACCGTTACACAAAACATAGACAAAAATTTCAGATATTTATTTTCAATCTTTTTTGAGCAATCCCTATCCCCGTATGAGTTTTTTGAGTAAAATACATTTTAAAGTTTGGCCTCTTGTTTAAACCTAAGTCATTTGCTTTTAATAAGACGCTTGTAGTTTTTGTTCTAGTCGATGGAAAATAAAACACTTAGTTTTTATCTATAGATAATAAGAGATCGTTTATAAAATAAAATAATAAAAAAATATGTTAATATTTTTGAAAAACTTCTCGATTTGAGGGTAGGTGAATACCTAAGTGATACTCGTTTCATATTAAGAGGGAAAAAAAGCATAGAAATACATAGCAGATTATATGGACCGTTGTATTATTTCGTGTTAACCAATATTTGTCTTAAACGTTTTCATGTTAAACGTATTTTACTGAATTTAAGAAAAAAAAACTTCCATTGTTAAGTAATGCAACACAAAAATAAATCCAAGATAGAACCTGGGATCAAGCAAATTTGTCCATTACCTGAATTGAGATGCTGTTTATAAAAATTCCAAGCGTGAGAAAAATATAAATTACGAAAAATGTTACATAGTTTTGAGTGTGCCAGTTTCACTGTAATATCTAAAGATTCTGCCGTTTTAGTAGGAGATCCTATTGTGTTTTCGGCCTTTTACCATAGATCCAGTGCTAATAAATCATTCATCGTTGGAGCTTTTTCTTCTTAGTAATGCAATATAGATCGTAACATATATAATATAGACGCAGAAAAGGGTACCCCCTTTCCTAATATGTTCATTTTTACATTTTTGATGTGTAACATCTTTCCTCTCGATTGCTGGAGATTTGTGGGAGTGATATCTTGAAAAGGGACGGAAATGCATAACAGGAAGTTGGGGAAGCACGCGCTATTCAGTGAAGTTCTGATCTTTCTCCTTCATTTGGGTGGTCCATTGTTTTTTTTTTGTTTTCTCACTTTAGCATCAGAGAAGAAACTAAGTCCTTTAGGCAGAGCCGTGGTTAGACAATGACGAACGTCGTTTAGATACCTGTCTTCGATTGCTGCGTACAATTTAAGCGACCGGGCCACAGAGCAGCTGGTGTTTCGATCTATCGTAAACAGAACAACTCGCATGTTGTGGCTCGACATATGGATATTACTTATCATCAAACAAATGGACTAGGTATTGTTAGTCAAGATATTGGGGACATATGTGCGGCAGAATGCTTATTTGAAAATAGACAAACAGCGATTTCGGTGGTCGTATACATTTCTCCAAATCAAACGGCTCAAAAAATTAAAGATTTCCTGCGTTTTTTTACTTTTACCGTATACCAAAGATGTTTCTGCTCTTAAAAAAAGCTATCACTCGCTTCCCATGATTTTGAGTGGTGATTTTAAAGTTCACTTCAGTTTGCTAGAAGTCAAGCCACTCATAGCTCTTTTGAATGATGAACTCAAGCTCGAAATGAACACAAATCGAAATGTTTCGACAACTAACAGTGGTACTGTTATTGACGCTATTTTTCAACTGTTTTTAAATACTTTGAAATCTCAAGTATATGTGTCATATTTTAGTTATAAGACTATTGTCTCCGTTTTTCCACAAATTGAACAAGAATAATTATTTTTGATAAAAAAAATTGCGGTACTGTTTTTGTTAGTTAAATAAAATTTTCATTAAAGATATAATTATTCCATAGAAAATTATATTCCAATCATACTCGATTCATTTTTTTCAGGATTTAAGTTGCTATTGTGAATTTACCACGATAACATGTCAGATATTACACATCGTATGCGACTACGGTAAGGCTCGTTTCTTTTTTTTTAAAAAATATTTAGAATTTTGTTTTAATAGTATTTCTAGGAATTGATATTGAGTAATAATTTCATACAAGAAAATTCAAAATTATTCAAAATATCTGTAAAATTTAAATGTTTAAATTTTTTTAACATTTTTAAAATCTCTAAGAATTTTTTTTCCGAAAATTTTTCTCCAGAGATTTTATAATATACTACATAAAACTTTGTATGGGTTTTACTTTGTTGCTGCTCCTTAAGTTTATATTAGTTTTTTCATTGTTAAACTCTAACAAGAAATTCTCAAAAAAACATTAATTTTGATTTTGAATTTTTTAAAAAAAATTGCTATACTTCTTCAGTGCTAATTCCATTCAAAGTTTTATAATAGGTACATTTTAGAACATGTATAAAAACTTTAACACCCCTTCTTCATGTATTTAAAGCAATATATATATATATAATTTTTGCAGATTCTGACGATGAAAATTAAATTAGTAATGCAGCTGCTGTTCCCACACCATCCGAAATAAGGAACGTCATGAAAGGTGTGCACAGTTATTTAGACTCACCCTGCAATGGTGAAATAAATAACAAAATGGACGACAAACGATACGAAATGAAAATAGCTTAATACAAAAATGGAATGAACAAAATACTTAAAACACCAACCATGAAGGTGAGATTTAAGAGGGAAGTGAAATGAAAGAGAGGAGGTTTTCTCAAGTTTCTTAGAAAAGGTGGCTAACTTGGTTTTAAAATAACCTCGGAATAGAATAAAATAAACCCATTTGAATGGTGATCAATGTAGAAAAATATTTTGACAATTTGATGCTAAGAAAACAATGAAAAGTAAAATATCGGAGTTTTTTCCGAAAACTATATAAAAGTGTTGTTTTACGAACTATTTGAAAATTTGTTATTAAATTTCCTTAAATTATTCTAAATGTTTCATTAATTTTTTAAACATATGCATATATACATATCTATGTAAATAAAAAATAAACTGTAATAAACATATTTTTTTATGTAAGTGTTTTTTTTTTTTTTTTTTTGCAATATCCTTTAACACGGAATTATTTTAACACGAAAAAAAATATTTAAGTCACTTCAGTTTCGTATTAAATGATTTTCACTGTACTTCAGTATCAAAATTTCTTATCCTGCTCTTTTTAAATCAAGAAGCAAAGGCTATAAAAATGTTTTTTTAATGTAATTTCAAGTTTAATTTTGCTTAATTTAGCTAGGATTTAACTAGTGTTGAGCTAAGATTTAGACATTATAGACATCAATATAGCTAAGTGTTTGACATCATTATATCAAGGATTTTGACATCAATAAAAAAAACAATATAGTCAGATATCTTCATCAAATACCCAGCGATTTTTATTGATAACAAATAATACAATAGTTTTATGAAATTTTTTGTAAATGTGATGAATATCTACCAGACATTTGAATTGTCCGTGCATGTTGTATTTTAACTTGATGATAAATCATAGAGAAAGCTTAAGATTTGTGAAGGATCAAATATCCTCCATCCAAATTCAAATGTAGAATCCTTTATGGGAAATGCATCATTACAACCAAAAAGTGATTAAACCTTTATTTTTCATCCTTTTCATATTAATTCGAACATTATTGTGTACATTTTGTTCTACATTCTATCTTTTTTTCAGAAGATAAAGCAGGATAATAAAACAAAATAAACAGTCTGAGAACAAGAATTGCACTCGCACGTCTTCCTTCATTTTTATCAATCTAGCAGTCTCTCCGCGATAAAAGAAAAGCACTGAGAAGGAAGAAAACAACTAAATAAAATACTACCCAACTGACACAAAAGGTTCCGTCTGTAAGATAAGATTGAAACATCAAACTTCTGGGTTTAAATAGAACTCACAGAGATTTATAATGGAGAGTAGTTGTAACGGCGAGGTTGTGATTGAGAGAGAGAGAGATAGAAGATAGCTAAACGTACATATACTTGCAATTAAAATCGATATTACACTATGTTTTTTAATTAAATCTTTATATTTTAAATCAATAACACATGATGTTCTGGGTTCTATTTAATTACATTTAAGAAACTATAAAAAAAAGAATTCATAACCAAGGGTAACATAATACGAAATCCAGAAATAAAAAAAGAAAGAAAATAAAAAGCTTTAAATATCCAAACAACATGCGAAGCAGAGATATTCTCAAATTTTCCAATCCTATAAGGCAGAGTTACGTAAGGTATTTCGCTACTTGCCAAAACTTTTTTTTTCTTTAAAAAATGGAGATATGGGGATTTTTTTTTATTTTTTTAGATTTGTTTAGTGCATTTTATGAAAGATATATGCTAAAATTAAAAAGTGAAAAATAAATTATTATTGCTAAAATAGAAAGAAATGGGTAAAAATTGAAAAAAAGAAGCATAAACGCTGCCCATTCTGTACCTAACGTTTATGATCAAATTTTCAATTTTTCATTTCCGATGTATTACTATGTTATTCATTTTTGAAATGTCTTTTACGGTAAGAGATATTTTAATCTTTACAAAACCTGGAGCACTTTTTATCGTAGTTATTATATGAAATTGTTTAGAAAAACAGTGATTATATTCACATAAGGGACTGTAAATTTTGTAATGAAACAGTAATTGATAAATCTGAAGGTTAAAACACTTCTACAATCATACAAGACATATACAAAACATTTCAGTTAATTATTTTCAAAAGTTTTTGTGTAATCGCTGTCCCCGTTTGAGCATTAAAAAACACATTTCGAGTGAAACGCGTTTTAAAAGTTACCTTAAAACTGTGGTCCGTGGCCCCCCGGGATTCGCAGCGCCTTTCTAGGGGTAAGCGGAATTTCTCGTGTAACGTTGAGATTTCCCTCTTTTAAAGACTCTAATAGGCCTCGTAGAAAAATTGAAAGATGTGCCATGCTAGACTAAATCACTAAATTGTACCCAATGAAAAGAAATCATTACTAGAACATGCATTTTTATCAAGATTATTAAGTTGGAGAGAGATGTTCAAAATCTTGGGGGTCCGATATGTCATGCTGATATATGAAAGGGTTCCACGGCGATTGAAAAAGTCTAAGAACCGCTGTGCTCGAAGGTATTGTTTCTCAACCTTTTTACCACCGCGGACCGGTTAACGTTTGATAATTTTTCTGCGGTGCACTGAGGAGGCTGGGGTGGATTGTTTACATTTTAGATTGTTTTGATTTAATAATTTTAACTTAGTTGTATTGAAACATGTCTTCAAATAAATTACAGTTAAATATGAAGGGATTTAACATTTTAAATCACTAGAACTCTAAATCAATGAGAACCCTAAGTTTATTTCTTTGCAACGAGAAGATTCCTTCTGGGCGTAATAGAAGACAATCACGTTCGATGTGCGTTGCTTATGTTGTTTCCGTTGCTTTGTTTTGGTTCCTGACACGGCAGAAAACGTGCTTTATATAGATAAGTAGTCGGAAAGGGCAATAGGAATTTAATGACGGCGTTGTGATGGCAATATCAAGGTGTTAAGAATTTTCTTTAAAGTACTTAATTTAACTTGTCTCGAACATTATTTTAAGGCCGCCTTCCGCTACGATCTCCAGCAGTTGATCCTCTTGCACAGATACGCCAGATTCCCCTGTTTTGATGGCCCAACTGCTGGCCTCACATAATGCAACACCAAGAAGGACCAGAGGTATCACAGCAAAGTTTATACGGTAAATAATATGTTGTACAAAGATCAAGCGATTAAAATTACAGCCTCTTGTGACATGTGGATGATGACAAAATCAGTACTTAGTGTGTCGGCTAAAGCCTCTGCCACACGCCTCGGCATAGAATCAAAGCGGCTTAAGATGTATCTTCGGGGTGAAGCAGTCGATGCAGCTTCTACGTATTACCAAGTTGATCTGGAGCAGCACCGTGGGGTGTATCCTGGGCAAGTCGTTGCGCAAGCATGAACCACACATTTCGATTGGCTAGAGTTCGGGAGTGCAAACAAGTCAAAGAAAGCAGTTCAATCTGATGGGTAAAGAAGAACTCTTGAACATTGCGTGCAACATATGGTCCTGCATTACTCTGTTGGAATATGGCTGATGGCAAGCACTAAATGTATGAAAGAATCACTGACTCTAACACCTCAGATATGTAGCACTGGCTATTCAGTGTACCGTCAATGCGTACTAAGGAAGTTCGGCAGTGAAATTCAATACCCTACCAAACAATGATTAGATTCGTAAGTGCATATTAAGTGTGACAACATTGGATTTTTGGTGCTAAAATATAAAATAAAATTAGTTCAAATGGAGTTAAATCTGCTAAATTTGGGAAAAGATTCTTCCCTCAGTAACCTGTAATCTAATAAAATTTTTATCTTCATTATATTTAAAGCACATATGCATGAATTAAAACTTAAAGTGGAACAATGGACTTCAAGTACGTAAATTTTTATTTATTATTCCTTCTTGATGGTGTGGTTAATATATAATTACATTTTAGAAATTTATTAACAAATGCAGATTAAACTTTTTTCATATTTAAGAGGCTTGAAATAAACTAAATCTTTATTCATGAAATTTTGATTCAAGTATGGAGGTGAATGTTTTTAAATTGCATAACTGAATATTAAGCGGAAAATTTCTTTCCGGACATTTTTTAAAATTGTGTTTTAAAAACTTAAGGCATTATTCTTGCTACGGTGGTTGTTACTCTAGATAAGGAAGCCAAGAAAATAATATTTAAATTCCTAAATATTTTAACATGAACGTTTCCTCATTTGGAATATTCTGTGGACTTATTGCATTCATATTAAAAATTAATTGCATTTAATTTTAAAAAAGTCCAAATTTATTTAATAAAAAAAATTCTTGAATTTAAAATAATCAATTTACATTTGAATTAATAATTCAATTAGGTATCGCAAAATTATCTTAAATACTATTCTACGTTATTTGGAGCCAAGTTATTTCACTAGTAAAATTTGAATTTCAATTAAAAACTTAATTAAAGTCACTAAAAAAGTCCTGATTTTAATTTCAGTTTATAAGCTGAGTACAGTCATCTATTACTTCTATTTTCTCAAGAGAGTAAATGTTATTGATAATACTTAAAAATTCGATATGAGTCCGAACGTCGGAAGTTAATTTAATAGTTGATTAAGCTGGGATTCTAAATAAATTAAATTTAAATTAATGTGATGAAAATATTTCTTAACTATAGTTTGAAAACTAATTTTATCATATTTATGAAACGAATATCAAATAACAATTTTTTTGCATATAATAGTTAATGCAAACTTTAGGAAATCGGAAAGCATTTAAACATCGATTTAATTAAAATTTCATTTTGAAATTTGAACATTTAACTCGATATGTTACCATATTCACAATTTCTTTTATTTTTAATATTTGATATACGTTTTTAACTGTATTTTATAAAGGTTAATATTTATTTAAAATTTCCAAACAAAAATTTTTTTTAATTTATTGCAAAATGTTTTGTAAAATTTATATTTTTAGAATTTTTTTAAACATTTTTTTAATTTTTAAGGCTTTTTTAAATATGTTTCTTTTTTTTCAATTTTTTTCCAAGTACCGTATAATATACTACATAAAAATGTGGATGGTTTTTTCTGCTGCTGCTCTTAAATCTTTTATTAATTTCTATATAGTTAAACTTACAAAAATTCTCAAAAAAAAAAACATTAACTTTGATTTTGAAATTTATTAGAAAAAGTACTAAGCATGTAAAAACTAATTCCATGCACAGTTTTGCAAATATACATTTCAGAACATGTATAAAAAATTTCAAACAGATACTTCAGTTACCAAAACAGCCCTAGGGGTTTGAATAGGAGTATATATACAAAAAATCAACATAGAGAAAAATCAGTTTGAAGTTTTCATTTAATGAATAACATGATATAATATTCATCGAATAGTCCGAAACTTTTATGAAATGTTAATTACCTTATTTAAAACTGCTTACCGTAAGAAATTGCAAAATTGTAGAACATTAAACAGTATACTGCTATAATAAATATAGAGAAGAAAACGAATAAAAGATCAATATTTCATAAAACTTTATTTTAATAATTATAAAAAAATACACACACTTCAGAGCTAATTCCATGCTCAGGTTCATAACTAAAAATAATGCAAACATGCACAAAAGATGTTTTATGACTTTATTTTTTATTTCCATGATTTTAAAAGCCTTCACATGTTAAAAAATTGTACACGAGTGAAAGCAAAATCAAATAACAATTTATAGGTAAAAAATATCAAAATCTAAGAACTACACATCTGCATTTATTTAAATAAATATCTTAAAATATTTTAATAATAAATGTGTTGAATTTCACACACATGGTAGATATATATATATATATCACCAAAAACACACATATAAAAATGGGAGAGTTTTTCTATTCCTTGCGAATTAGATTTTTAAATATCTGAGTTATATAGATAAGATTTAATATTTGTGCTTTGGGAGAATCCGTTTTGAATTTTTAATTTCATTCATAATAATATCATAAAAAGCACGCACAACTTTTAAATCTTGACCAAATCCATTTGCTCTCCCCCCCCCTCCAATAAACAATACACAAACTAGAATTTTTGCATGAATTGCACAATTCTACCTTGAAATGATTTGTTACTGCATACATAATGTCAGTCTCATTTATACGCGGTAAAAATATATATATATATATATAATTAATTCCTTTTATCAGGCTCTTTTCTCGCAGATTATCTGAAATGTAGGCGTAGTAATTGCTGTCCCAGAAATTGCTGCATAATTTTATAAAAAATGCAGTTAAAGCTTTGAAATTTTGTTTATAAAGATTCGAGGTATCAAATAAGTCAATAAAAAATTCGATAATTTGATTATTTTTTTCGATACCATATCTCCTTAAAACAAAAATCTTATAGTTTTTTCAGTAAAAATATACACAAAATGAAAAATCTCTGGCATTAATTTGCTTTTAAACCTCAATATCTATTCTGATCAAATTTTTTTCCTTAAATAATCTTGAAACACAATAATTATAAACAATAAAAGAAACTTCTAAATTTTAAAAAATTAAAAATTATGTTTATGAATGCAGTACATATCTTGAAATATGATTCAAATTAAATACACTTTATACTTATACACATATGAAAAGTAAAATGAATCATAGTAAAAAACTCATTGAGAAATTTTTAATTCAGTGTATTGTACGAAACTCACAGTTTTTTTTGCCAGGCATTTTTTTAATTTCAGAAAATAATTTTTTTTCAAAGAGAATAGGAAACTTTTGCAATGAGTACTTTAATTTAATTACCCTGACATTTAAAAATAATTGGGAAACGTTTTCCAATTGATTTTTGTGTTAAAGTAAAGTGTTATAAATATGCATTCACGATAAATAATATTTTAAGTAGTATTGCATATATGATACTTAAGGTAAACGACTGGTTGCGAAAATTTTGCTTTTTAAAAAATGGAGATATGGGAATTTTTTTTTGTTGTTTTTATAGATTTGTTTATTACATTTTATGAAAAATATGCTAAAATTAAGAAGAGAAAAAAGAAATTATTTCTAAAATGGGGAAAAAATGGGAAAATTTGAATTTTGAATTTTTATTTTGTACCAAAAAGTTTATGGACACATTTTTCCATTTTTCAATTCCGATGTGTTGCTGTGTTATTCATTTTTGAAATGACCTTCAGGATAAGAGATATTTTAATTTTTACAAAAAACTAGAGCAATCTATCTGAGTTATTATATGAAATTGCTTAAAGGAACAGTAATAATATTCACATAAGGGACTGTAAATTTTGTAATAAAACAATGGTTGATAAATCTAAAGATTAAAACACTTCAACTATTATACAGAACTTACAGAAAAAATTTCACACAGTTAATAATGTTCAAAACTTTTTAGCAATCGCTGACCCCGTTTGATTATTTTCAAAAAATCACATTTCGAGTAAAATGCGTTTTTAAGTATGACATCTTGGTTAAAGAAATGGCGTCTGCTCTTACTAAAACAACCATAGTTTTTTGTTCTAGTGAACGGAAAATAATAAACTGGGTAGTTTTATAAAGCTTATAAGATGGCATATAAAATAAAATCATAAAAAAAAACTTGTCAATTTTTGGCAAAATTCACAATTTTGGGGTAGTTTGATACCTTAAAATTACGATTTTACCGTAAAAAAGTAATAAATATCCCTTGGGAGTTTCATAGTATGCCCAGAACTCCTCACATGACTTTGAAAAAACTAGAAAGAATATTTTTTTTAAAGGTAAACAATTATCTAAAATTATGTTACAGTTAATTGAACAATGCAAGGAGAAAAAACCATGTTTGGTTCTGCTTTTAAGAAATTAATTAGCAACATTCAAATTTTTTTTAATTAGTAATATGTTTAAAAGTTATAATTGAAATATTCCATAAAATTTTTTACGCCTGAGTTATGCTTAAGTAATCATGACTACAAATTATCTACAAATTATCCAGTCAACGCATCGCTTATCGAAGATATTTTTTTTTTCATATCAGAAAAAAAAAATATTTTAGGTATTCTATTTAATAAAACTTGATAATAATTTAAAAGTAATTAACCAAGTTAACGGGATATTTTTAAAAGTTTATATATGGAGTGCATTTTTTAAATTCTTTTGCAAAATTTCGATCAAAGCATTAGTTAACGTTGTTCATTAATTAAATTTTGAATTATGATGAATTTTCTGCATTACTCAAATATATTCTGTGATACATCAAATCATTAAAAAAAAATTACTTAAAACTAGTAATATTATATGCAGAATGTAGTTTTATTTCATATTCTTTTGATTTATCAATTTAAAAAAATAATTGTGTGTTTTAGAATAATTCAGTATTAACCCATCATATTCCGTTAACAGATTCACTATAACAAAAGACCTCGCCAAATGCTACAATAGAGAGCTAATAGAGAAAACTGCTCCCACTCATTTTTGAACACAATAATAATAATGATGACAAAACATTTGGCTGTTTTTTTTTTAAAATCGGTGACGTCTTTTGATGTGGCAAAATTGGTCGCCATATCAATGCAAGCAAAGCGTGTTGCTGAGTAATATGTATCTGAAGGTAATAAGTGGTCAGGAAAATAATGCTGAAGTGTTTCAAAAAATATTTCAAAAAAGAAAATAGGAATAGGATTAAATATAACTAATATCAATCAATAATTATTATCAGTATAATATAGCAATGATAGTTTATATATTAATAATCATCATGTAATATAATATTTTTTATATGTAAAAATTATATAATCTAATTATGTAATATTATACATAAAATAAATACATAATATACATTAAAAGTAGTCAGTAATGAAATATCAGTTAATATATATATATATGTTACCGGCAAAGTATGAAATGCGGGCATTCTATAGAATGCCTAGGCATTTTATACAATGCCGGACGTTTTTAGGCAAAGTATGAAATATGAGATTGATTACATACTTTGCCTAGGCATTGTATAGAATGCCCAGGCATTCTATAGAATGCCTAAAGCTATTTAGGCAAAGTATGAAAAAAGGTCATGATAAGGATATTATATCAATGACTTACATTCCTAAAAGTGCAAATGGTTATTCTGACAAAATAATGAGACTGCCATTAAAAGTAATTATTGTTAAATTGTGATTTCGCATATACTTGGTATTAAAATTCCTTCAGAAGTTCCAAGTTGAATAGAAACCATCCTATTTCTCAACTCATTACAAGTGCTAATATATTGGCATTCGGAAAAAAAAAATCAATGTTTTGTATTACAATACCTTTTTTAAAAAAAATAATTTTCTGTTTTTTCTGGCAAATTTCACTTAGGTGGATGTACAGTTCAATATCATAACGAGTAACATTTTTGTATTGGTTGAAAGTTCTTTCAGAATTCGATCATATCCCAGAATCATGAAATTAATTTTGCTCTTGGCAAATTAAAATTCCTAGAATAAGCTCACATCGTCAAACTGGGTGTCAAAATTACCGGAGGCAATTGGTATCACTTACATGATGTCGCACTAAAAAGGAATACCAGCCCCTGGAGAATGTACCAGGTCTGAAAATGGTAAAAATATGAATCTGCATCCCCATTACGAAAAAAAGAATCCGTGACGTAATACTGTATAGCAGTTCTTCCCAACAGTTTTCTCTTCCGGACCAGTCAACGTTTGATAATTTTACGGCGGCCCGCTGAGGGTGGGACGTTGATTATTTATATTTTAAATTTTTTTGGTTTTTAATTTAATTGTATTTAAACATGCTTCAGAGTAAAATTCAGTTGCACCAAAAATAATTATAAAATGATTTCACATAAAATATAAAGTGATTTCCATGGAAAGTCGCACAAACACGAGAAAAATACACCCCAGTAAATATAATGGAAATAATTTAATGCTCCTTGAGTGACCTGATACCCTTTGATCCACGGAACAAGGGTTGGGGACCACTGTGTTTTATGGTGCTGACGCTTTCTTTAACAGTTTAAATGAGTTTACTTCTATTTTCCGCCAACATCACATCATAGCTATTCAGCAACCAATAGTCCCTGGGTTTCTTCTTAGTAGTCATTTTAGGCATTTTTTACATCAGTTATTAACTTCTAGTAAGTAATTTCAGTTAAGAAAAAACCTTTTTTTTGGATCATCAACTCGAATTTTAGGCAACTAACCGTTGAATAGTTGTTTCATGTCTATGGACCATGGGTCGGCAACCTTTTAGCTGTTGCGTGTCAAACCAATCTAACCAATATGATTCAGCGAACCACACAGTAGAGCATTTTTTGAAACAATTAAAAAATTTACAAATTCGTTGAGTTTTGCAAAGTGCCACTGGAGAATTTTTCGCGTGCCACATGTGGCACGTGTGACATAGGTGGCCGACCCCTGCTTTAGACCATGTCTCATTCTCCAACACTATAGCTTGCTTCTCCATTTTCACGTAGCACAGGAAGAAACCAATTTTTTTGTTGAACAAGTTTAAGTAAAATTGAGTATTTTGACATTTCCGAACAAACAGCAATGTACAACTAACAGATTCTGAGCCTGAGATACTCGTTAAAAGTTTTATATCTTGCCAATTGACAATTTTCGAAATGAATCTGAGATGTATTTTCATACTTTGCCAGTTTCTCATTAGGCATTCTATAGAATGCCTAGGCAATGCGTGAAATAGGAATCATTTCATACATTGCCGGCTAGATTTAGGCATTGTATAGAATGCCTAGGCATTCTATAGAATGCCGGATTTCATACTTTGCCGGTAACATATATATGATGTTGTGGCCGTTGGATTTCTTTATCTGGATCATCATTTTGACTTTCATGTTGCATATTTAATATTATTGAGGAGGCAGTCTTGTGGGTAGTCACTCTTGCTTATTATACATTGAACATGAAGACACTCACATGGACAGCATCACAAAGAAACGCACACAACAAAAATACACAAACGCTAGCTGCAGCCCGTTACATGAGAAAGGACAAAGATCAGAAGGGCAGGGATCTCCAGAAACCTTGGGTATTTATAGTATTCTGGAAATCACATGATTTGGATGGGTGGATAGATGTAGTCAATTCAAAAGTGGCCATTAGGCGGCTAGCTAGGTTATTAATAGAACGTGGGTCCTGAAGGAATGTACCATAGATAAATCAAAAGCTATTAAAGATTAAATTACTTGGAAATATTACTAGAATATATATATACATGTAATATTCTAGAAAATGCGAGTTCCTTTAATGAATAAAGAATGTTTAAAAATACATTATGTAAAATAAAATAAAGTGGAAAAGCGCAATAAAAGAAAAGCCCAACCCTCATATTCTTTTAAAAGAAATAACTGGTACTCACCAGCGATATTAGAAATATTTATATTCGAAAATAGCACAATATAGAACTGAAGACTGAAGCAGAAAAAGGCTTGCAATGAAAATGGTTAAATTAAAAAAAAATTGAATTCAAATCGTCTGGGGTTAACGTGGAAATAAATTAAAAATGAAAATTTACTATAATATGCGTAATCCAAATTGAAACCACATTACCACACGAAAAATGTAAGGTTAACCATGTTTTTTATTACTGCCGATCTTGGCGAATACAAACAACAACTTGGCACTGAAGTGGCGCTTATCGGGGGACAGAACCCTCTACATTCGG